>CM030835.1:15735915-15782471 GCA_018105865.1 Metaphire vulgaris
ATCAACAGTAATAATGATAATGAGTGGCGAAGCCAAGGGGGTTGGGGTTAAACCTCTCCTTGGCTGCCCGGACCCAAAATTTGTGTAGAACAGCAAACAGCGCAATTAAGTATAAGGTGACTACCATTTTGCTTATCGGGGGCACTGCATGGCGAGCGACGAATAATCACACGGATGACCTTTTTTGCTTGTCAAGATTATTCGAAGTCGGAAATCATAACCCTACCCTTCCGGAAATCCTAGCTACGCCAGTGATGATAATAATAGCTGGATTTCAAAGAGGTTTAGGCCTAGTAGGATCTATGTGGTGCTAAAGGATAACTCCTCTTGGCATTATTTGTATGGACATATTTACGGAATACCAGACTATTTAGCCATGCATCGAATGTGGTCTTTCTACAACTTCTCAAGTTCTCATCGAGCATGCATTCAATAGCCAAACGCAGTAATAACTTTACACTTTAAAATCAGTATAAACTTTCATCCACAGTAGCAAAGTATTTTATTGTACAGCATGTGCTATGCTAGAATCTGTTACCATAAAATCAATGTTCGAAACGTGACATCTAAATGAGCTACGTCAAATGCAATGGCCATTAGATTCGTGCATTGATTTCATAATATACAGTATACTAAGACTACGTCGAAGCTGTTTCCCTGCAAACGAAGGACACAATAGATTCCCAATACAATCAGTGTGACATGAACAACAACAGTAGTCCTGACATACAAGCATACGCACGCACTCGCACATTATATATATATATATATATATATATATATATATATATATATATATATATTAATGTAGTCGATTATGGTTGGGACCCCTAAAATTTGAACATAAATGCTTGAGTGAGTCGCTGCGCCCCAGTACTTGCTGCATAACATGTCCCTCGTGCATCGTTGTTTAAGTAGGCCAACATTAAGATTATAACAACGAGGAGTGAGGACTATGGCCCATTTATTTCACTAATTTATCAACTTTTCAGCGATGAGTTATCGCTTCCAACGTGCTTTTGTTTCCAGTTGTCGAGATATTGCACAAATCAATCTGAAGGAATAATTTGGAAAGCAGTCGTTTGTTTTAAGCTCGAAATGAACAAACGTAAAAAGTTGTCGAAATCAAAGTGAAACGCTAAGAAGAGGAAAGACAAAACATCTGATTGGCTCATTCTAACACCGAAATTTGGCAATTCAAGAATTCAGAAGGCAAGGGCGGACCCAGGATTCTTTTGTCAGTTCATTTTCCGAAACTTTCGCAGCATCTGTCGCCAAAATCCTGGCAACCTCTTCTGTTCCTTGGCCAAAATTATCGTCTTTCTATTACCGACGTTGTCCTGTTTGGGAAAAGAGATAGGCTAAGGCCTGAAGGCAATCGCGTCCTATTGTATCAGAAGTCGCCAGTGCGCTGAGCAGAAAGCCGTGACGTCGATTGACCCAAAGGCGGTCGTTTCAATGTAAGTGTGCGTGTCGTTATTATTTTAATTTCATTCACCGACAAACGGAATTGTTTTGCGACAGATCTCGGGAGCGAACAAATTAAGGTCGCCTCATTCGACCCCTGTTGCATGCAAATGCTAAGACGTCTAGTGTTACATTCGCCGAATATCCGATTGCTGCTAATGCATAGCCGGTTTTTGCTTCCCGGCTATTTCTCCGTCTTGAACTGCTCCAAATCGGCTCCGGTTTGGTGCGCCATCGACAAATGCCCTAGATCAGGGGTGCACAACCTTTTAAGGATGAAGGGCCACATTTTTTGGTTCCAAGACTCCGCGGGCTACATGCATTTTTTATCACACAGAAGTGGAACGTTGACAGTAACCGTTAATAGCAATATTTAATATGGTCATGGATAAAATTTAATTTGACAGGACTAATGGAATTAATAGAATTTCTGATGAATACAATCAACCCAGTAGAAACAAATGAAATTGAAATGATTGGTAATTTAAATGTAGAATTACAGGTTAAGGTCTTGTTAATCAAAAAATACTATGACCATGTTCAATGATTAATTCATAACATTTTAAAAGCAAAGGTCAATCGCGTTTTTTTAAAATAGCCAATGGAGTTGTTAAGACTCAACGTCTTTAACAATTTTATTCATATTTTGTGGCAGTTCACTTGTTGCTACTTTCAAAACCGAGCACTCAACCGAATGAACCTTAGAACATTTTTTCAATTTCATTACAGAAAATGTTTGTTCACACAAGTAAGTGTTTCCAAATGTGAGAAATCTGCAACCTAAATTCTTAGGTTTTACTAATCTCTTGGGGCAGAGACTTCTGTAAGCTGTCAGTATCTCAGTATCCTTAAGAACCGTTTTAATTTGTCTGAACACTGGAGATCAAAGGCCTCAAGCAGAAACTGAGTACACATCACAAGAGAAATTGTGAGAAATCGGCTGTGAAATTCATTAAATTCATTCAGCAATAGATTACCTATACCACAGTATTCAGAAAAGTCGCATCGATGCTAAATCCGAAAAGTTAATAAGCAGACCCTGAAAATGGACAAGATTTCCAGATCGTACCTGCGATTGAAACAATAGTAATTTAAACTGAAAAGCTCGCCATTTTGAAACATGTTGAAGATGAAGTGATTGTTTCCTCGAAGTCGTTGATTGATTTTATTCATGTGTACTATCATACCCGTGATAAATGCAAGGTCAGTCAATAAATGCTTCCCATGAAACAAATGTGTTTTCATGCCCTTACTGTTAAGAAATTCATGAAATTTTGCTATCAGTTCAACAAAATATTCTAAAACGTCCTCTGCTTAACCATCTCACAGCTGTGCAATATGATATGTCTGGTAAGCTGCTTCAGTCTCTTCTATAAATAACTTGAATTGATGGCGTCTTAGACCCTCGGAACGAATGACTTCTTCTGTAGTGCTAATATGAAAGCAAGAATGCCTTTAAAGCCTTCAGGGGCCACTTTTCATTAAAATCCTGGAAAAGTCCGCGGGCCACAAAAATCGCCGGCGGGCCACTAGTGGCCCGCGGGGCACACGGGTTGTGCACCCTGCCCTAGATATTCTATGGACACGCTATGCTGCACCAGGGTCGCCGAGAGGGGGACCAGGGGGGAGGGTGAATGCAGGGACGTCATTTGGGGGACAGGGGGCATTTGCCCCCCCCCCTGATTTTGAGGGGAAAAATTTTTGTTTGCCAATGTTTGTGTTAATTTAGATTTTACACGCCCTAAAGGAGTGCTTGATGATGTTAAGTAACCGTGAAAATTAAATTGGCTGACAAGCAAAAAAAAGTCGTCAGCTTTTTCGCAAACTTGTAACTTGTCAGGTCGAAAGTGTTTGCCCCCCCCCTGAAAAACAGTGAAATGACGTCTC
This sequence comes from Metaphire vulgaris, assembly GCA_018105865.1. NCBI lineage: Eukaryota > Metazoa > Annelida > Clitellata > Crassiclitellata > Megascolecidae > Metaphire > Metaphire vulgaris. The sequence continues at coordinate 15,739,270 of CM030835.1, forward strand.
TGGGTGAATGCACAGGGGCCCTGCGCCACTTGTAGGGGGCCCGGGCTGGTGACGTATTATGTGTATTAACATCCTAAACCCTAAAAAAGGCTGAGAAGCAAAACAAAGTCGTCACCATTTTGTCACGCTTGTTAGAGGCCCGTGACTAACCTTCTGCACAGGGGCCCGGAAATTCTCTCGGCGGGCCTGTGCTGCACATTGGCAGCGCGACTCCTCTCCTCTCACCAATTGGGACCATCGTCCCATCGGGGTGGAAAACTTTGGGGTGGGAATAGTCAGACACTTTTCAGAAAAATCATCGATCTCTGATCTTACATTGAAACGAAGCTTCTGAACGACGCTGCCTATACGTCATATACGGCCTTTGAAATAAGAGGCCTTATAATGTATTCTTAAAGACCTTTTGCTTAACCAGCAACTGACGTCGTGTTCACAGACTGCGCCTATTTCCATATCGAAGAGCGTCCATTGAAAATCACATCTTAAAGGTAATCGATTTACTGATCTTTTCGGTTATTATTTCGTAATCTGTTCTGTATCAGTTTTCTGTCGTCTTTGATAAAATTAATGTCTTTTAGATTTCAACGCACTGCACACAGATTGTCACCAAAGGTATTCTGTCTATACGAGGTCCAACGAACCAAAAGCCAACGTCGGCTGATAGCAGGAGTTTATATATATATATATATATATATATATATATATATATATATATATATATATATATATAGGCCTATAGTATAGCGCATCGGAAGCTTCGCTTGTTTAAAGTTCTGCGTGGAGTTCGTGCTGTTAAGATCACTGGGAAAAGATATTCTGGCGATTTTTTCTCAAATTCACTTACATATCGCAGAAAATCACTTAAACACAAGATTTATGTCCAGTTGAAGATGAAGAAACTGACAATAGAACGAAAATGAAATCAATTTCTCTTTCTGGCTGACGATAGGAGAGGTCCCTACTGTCCCCGAAAATTCGACTGACGACAAAAGATTTCTCGTTCAAACCACAGTGGCCACTCTTGACTGACTGGGACTGTTCTCGACTGGAAAGACAGACATTCCCCTAGCTCTCATAAAATCCGGACTGCATGACAGCCGCATGATGGCAGCACATGACGCGGCTGGTTAATGGGACTGACGGGCTGCAATATATAATTGATAACATGCGGTTATCGACACCAGGTCGTTGAAACTGCCTGAAAGGCGTTCAATTGAGATTCTAAAAAATATATTTGATTAAATTAATGAAGAAAAAGAAAAGGAATTCCTAATTTCATATATATAGTCATGTCAAAAAGACATTTTCTTTGAAATTATATATTTATTCGATATTTATGCAAACACAATGCAAGGCATTACGCAGTGGCAACAGGTGTGATGTGATCTTTGCACTAAAATGAGCGTTCTGAAAAGGAGCTCTTGTATCAGTTTACTTTCTTAAGGATACCGTCTACTGTAAAATGAACACATTTGGCGAGAAAATTACAGGCAAAATATCGACAGTAATCTATTTCTTCAAAGTCTGTATACAAACACGATGACAGATCATAATAAATACAGTCATTCACTGATATATAATATTAAATACAGTCACTCATTAATATTCATTAATAAATTCAGTCGATCAATAATATTTAATATTAAGCAAAACAGCCTATGGTGCAGGATATATATATATATATATATATATATATATATATATATATATATATATATATATAGGCCGAATGCTTATACCTATTATATATATACAGTGGCGTAGCCAGGATTTTCCGAAAAAGGTGGGAGGGGTTGTGATTGCCAATTTCGAAAAATTCTGACAAGCAAACAAGAAAAATGTTATGATTATGAATTTACGATTCTCATGTTTCCCAACACGGAAGTCCTGACAAGCAAAAAGGCCGTTAACTATTATTTTGCTATTTGCTTGATTGGAGGATTTTATAGGCATATGAGCGCGTACAGCTATATTAAAAAGCAATTAAAAAATTTGGTCGGACAACCAAAGGGGTTTAACCCCCAAACCCCTTCTTGGCTCGCCACTGTATATATATGTATATATTTTAATATTAAGCAAACAGCGCCTAGTGCCGGATACACACACACACACACACACACACACACACATATATATATATATTCTCTTGCATATTAAATACATAATTATATCACGTAACGTATAAAGAATAAAATTGTCGAATGTGAAGCAGTTGAATGAGCCACCAAACCCAGAACGTTAATAATGTCTTCTAGATATTAATCGTCACAAATATTAAGCCTAACATTTAAAATTCGTTAATTAACAGCTATAGTCCATCGTAGGCCATGTTTCAGTAGCATACTGTCAAAATAACTGACTAAATATGTCAGCTGAGGTACTCTGCCAACCAGTATTAGACGGAAAAGCTACCAGAACATGTAAAACATTCAAAAAGGGACATTTATTTATATTGAGTCTTCGTGGACAGCAGCAGCAGCAGCAGCAACAACAACAACAACAACAACAACACAAACAGCTTCTGAAATCTCCTATACTTATATGATGTTAAATCCTCCTAATTTCCAGTAAAGCCTATAGACCGGTTAACGATTAAAGCTATCTTACAGATTTTCTAAGTCAATTAACTAAAACACCACTTTCTATTATAGAGTTAACAATGCTCAACTAGTATGATTTCATTACAGAACAGTTTCATATCGATTGGTCTTGACCACGAGGAGACTCCGGCAGGAATTCGATGAAAGCATGGAATAAATGATTGCTTTCACTGTCCTAGTGTTAAAGATCAGTGGCGTAGCCACGGGGAAGGGGGGATTTGGGGGTTAACCTCCTGGCTGCCGACGACAATTTTTTTACATGCTTTTCCATGCACTTTTCAATTTCGGACGCGATTTTTGGGGTCAAACCCCCTTGGCTGGCTGCCAATTGAAAAATTTCTAAGTACTATAGAAAATAGAACAAATTGTAAAGAATACGAAGGTGACGACATTTTTGCTTGTCAGCTCCTGAAAAAGGAAGAATAAGAAAATTTTTGGAAAGTTTCGTCACGATCGAAACCAAATCCCCTTTCGAAAATCCTGGCTACGCCATTGTTAAAGATCATGTCGAAAAATACAATTCGGATTTTTAAAAATGAGAGTAACACTTGCTTAGGCCCTAGTGTCTCCGCATAATAGTCGCAAAACCTGTCTGGTCTGTGTCGACATCAGAATCGCCAAAGTAAAAAAATTTGACCATCTTTGCTATTCACTTTTGTCAAATTGTCGAATCTCATGATTGTTCGTCCTTTAGACCGGAGAATCCGCCGTAGAAAGAGAGAAATGCGCACGTGTCTGTGTGTATGTCTGTATGTATGGCTATCTGTTCTTCCATTCGTCTGCATGGATCGTGGATTGACTAATCGACGTCAATCTCTGCCAGAATGACGTCATACGTGACTGATTCGGGATTTTCCGAATAGTTTGTTGCAGTTGTAATGATGAAAGTCGATTCGTTTGAATAATGACGAAGGATCTTTTCGTCCATTTTCACAAGTATTCTAAAATAGAAATTTAAAATTAAATACTTGTGCATTTGTATCAATATATACACATACGCACAAAAACCACTGTATAGTTTCACATTAGATTCAGTCACATTTCTGTGGCTGCTTCTCTTAGAGAAAGGGTCATAAACTGCCAATCGAAATCATGCTGGAGTGACAATAAAATGTAATCATTCATTGCTTCAATGAGCACAACTATCGATTGTTAAGGACTGAATGAAGATGAATGAGAGTAGGCTATAAAGAGTTCATGAAAATATTCCATCTAATCCAGGGAACACTAAAATCAAAATTGAGTCTGATACTACATATTTGATCAGAGAAAAATTGTAGAAATCTGTCTGCTAGCTGTCGAGGTGGACTTGACTGGGGTAGTAGCACTTTTTTTTTTCTTTTTAAGTATTGTTATTAGCTGCAAACGTGGGTTCATATTTCGAGAAATAAATCACATTGTTTTTGAAAAGAATGAGCAAGCATTGTTCAATTAGTCTTCAGAAATGTTCCAGTAGCAGCGATAACAGTGCCTCCCCTTTGAGTTTCAGATTTTGTAGATTTTTAGCTGTATAAGACAAATCATCTGTTTTGTTTTTCATTTTGCGTCTTATTCGTCTTAAGTGTCCAATTCACCGTGACCTTTCGGTTAAGCGATATTTCTCTTTGTATAAGCAAAGGGCGACGCTAATTAAAGGTGTTCAATGACGCAACTCGCAAAATATCAGCAGAATAGCAAAAATTGAGTCATTTTAATTTTTAAGACCTTCGAAGATGAAACAATAGATTTTGAAACTTATTCGTTTGACATTTATCGTTCCCGCGATTTTCGTTTCGTTTTTTTGTAGAAGGTCTTGGTAAAAATCGCCAGATAGCGTTGCGAAGCTCAGAATTGAATGTGACTCGATTTTGAAGTTATGTCTGGGTCAAGGCCACTCAAGGGCGTCGGATGCCCAAGCGTTGTTGGCCTCCCTACCTTCCAGACACGAAGTCCCAGGTTTTCTAACCTCTGTCACAGCAGAAACGTTTGGTTGCTCTTGCCACAGGCGTTCATTCAATCATTATTTATTATTGACTGAAAAGTGAGTTCCTATTGCGATAAGTAAGCCATACCATCGATTGCTGCCTCTGAGTATTACAAATGGTGCTATAAAAGTGCATCATCACGTGATTTCCTTAAAATTGACGAAATAAGGCTGCAGGCGACCTGGCATTTGTCGGTAGGCCCTACATTGGCGTATTTTCCCAAGCGCTATTGTCGTGGCACGATCACAACAATATAATGTTGCATGTTTTACAGCTATTTTAAAATGATCTTAATAGGGGAATCCAGTGTTTACCAACAAAGTCCGGTTGCTCCGCCCACTGGTGGGCAGAAGCCATTGACGTCTATTAATAGACGCCAATGGCAGAAGCAGATTCTTGCCCACCAGCATAGATACTGATCTATGTTGGTGGGCATAGAGAGTGTTCTGGATACTCCCATAGGCCTAACATAAATAATTATTAATCTGTTCTTTGATTTTACGTTTTATTCCTTCCAACTGATATCTTAATAGACAACTTTTCGCTTAGGCCAAGCAGTTTCTCTAATTTATAAGTTAAGAACGACTTTAATTAAAGGTGCTTCATGGCGCAACCGACACTCACAAAATACAAGCCTCACGGAATATTAAAAGATTTATTTAGTTTTTTTGAATTTTAAATTTCTAGGCCCTAGAGGCTGAAACGATGGACATAATATGTTTGCTGGATCAATCCAGTCTGCTGCCAGTTTGGAGTTTGAGTTCTGCTTTTGTGGGTCCGCCAGTTTTACGACTTATTTACGCCTACCAGACAGGCACTATACTTTAGATAGTGCCTGCCTGTGCTCAGAGCCGTAGCTAGGGTATCCGGCGCCCGGGGGAAAAGTATACCGTTGGCGCCCCTCCAGACTCCTGGCGAGCAAAAAAGGGCGCGTGCATGTTTCTTCATCTTTATTATGCAATTTACTTACCAAAATACCCAATTTTGGCGTCCCCTCACCTCGGCGCCCGGGGGCATATGCCCCTCCCCTAGCTACGGCTCTGTCTGTGCTTAATTACGACAGGTGTTGCGTATTGACGTGCTTACCCTTTCTTTGACTTCTTGTAAATGTTTTTGATTTTGTTCACCTCAATGTTGCACTTTTCGTGAATCTGAAATAGGAAGATGATTCGACTCAGTTATTAAATAAGAAGATCAAAGGAAATTCTTACACGTCTGGCAGGCTGGCAGCAGCTTATTTCGAATAGATGATATCGGGGAAAGGCGATAGAACGGAACTCTTTAATACAAAAACTAACCGCCTGTGCCAAAGCGGACAGCGTCGGGGTCTGCAACAGAAGCGCCGTAAAGACTTCCTCTTGAACTTCGCGAACGTAAAGTAGAACTAAAACACACAGAGAGAGAGAACAAAATCAAGTTCAGTTTAATTTTAACTGAATAAATTCATGTTCACCAAGGCCACTATTTTAATGCCCTGGGAACTGACTGTCGTGCACGTTATAAAAATCATTTTCAACAGCTTTAGAAGTGAACACGGTCGCAACTCATTTGCAATTCAAAATCAAATTTCTGACAATGAATTGAATTCAACTGATAGGCAAAGGTATAAATAAAGGTATAAAAAGACAAATTAATTAATAATTATTTTATTAAGTTGCATAATAATAATAATAATGGTTACCTCTTTGAAACTCTCTCGATACTATGATGCTCGCCGCTCGTGATCTTCTTGGTGCATTGCATTCGTCGCTATCTCCGGAATTTTTTTGATATCTTCATGAAAAAACGATCGGTTTTACAAATAAAGATGCAGCAAATGATTTGAAGAAAGCTAGTTCATGAGTTCACCTATACGGTATCAATGCTATATTCTGACCTATGCAACAGCGCCATTGTCGGGATTGCTAAAGTGTGCTGCTTCTGAGTGTCTGTACTTGATAGGCGCTAAATAAATGCTAAATTGTGCAAAGTAACAAAGCATCTACGTGTATGTAGCGCCTCTCGATCGTCAAGAAGTGAAATTGTTGAGGAATATTCTTTGACAGTTTTTAAAATCTAGGACATAAGAACTATCAATCGATACCTGTCAACTATACTATTCTAGCATTTAGAAGTATACCCGAAATATTAGGCATTGGCAAAAACAAGATTCTTGTATCAAATTTAAACTAATTGTTTGTAGTTTTCTAGACCCTGCAGTATAGTTAAGATCTCAGTCCAAACGCATCTAACCCGAAAGATGGCAGCGCAGGCAAAGCTTTCCTCTGGTTGGCCTACAACAACGACAGAAACCAAACGACGGTCATGCATGCATTATGTTCTTCCCTAGGCAACATATGATGCTGAAAGAGAGTGAGTGAGAGAGAGAGAGAGAGAGAGAGAGAGAGAGAGAGAGAGAGAGAAAGAAAGAAAGAAAGAAAGAAAGAAAGAAAGAAAGAAAGAGAGAGAGAGAGAGAGAGAGAGAGACTAAACACGCCATAGACAAAAATCTTTATTCTTTGGAACTGAGTTTGGAAAGAGTGAAAATCAACATGAAACTATCGACAGGATAACGATTCGCAAAACATCTTGACAGCGGACGCGATGCTTTTGCTAGATCGTTTCGTATTATTATTATTATTATTATCTCGTTCTGAGCTGAAAGACCAAGTCACTCGCTGTTTAGGCCAATAGTTATTTATGACAAATGGCAAATTGAAAGGGATTAACAACAACGAGTGAACTGAAAACGCAACACACTGCTTAATAACGCCTTAGTCCTGCACTTGATATTTTTTATTTTTGCTGGAAATTCCCTCCAATAAGGTCTTGATTTGATACTAATAAACCACTATATTGATTGATCTGTTGATTAATTATCAATTATTATGATAATTATCATTAATTGTGATATCAGACTGCTTAATGAATGACATAAGTCTACGTTATTATTATTATTATTCCAGGACAATTTATATAGCGCTGTACGCATGGTTTAAAAACCAAAATCAAAAGCGCTTTTGTAACATTATTCATTGGATATTGATTGTAACTTGCTTGCTTTTTGTTTAGAGACTAGTAAAGTGATCGCCTCATTGCTTGATTGATTGATTAACAGAGCGTCTATTGGTGTGAATACCTTGATCTGAACGACATCGTTGCTTGGAATGAAGAGGATCGGATCTCTCTTTTCGTCTTCGACTGGATAGAAATTCGATTGACGCAAAGATGAGCAACAGTTCTCCTGCGTTTCTAAAATAATATTGCGAATGGACATAAGCGTTGAATGAGATCCCAAATTCACGTGATATCCATAACGAGAAGTTGACAGCTGTAGCCTATATGTTGACGTCTGACATTGAAAACGAATGTGAAACAACACGAATAATTGCCATTTAAGACAAATTAACTTAACGTGTTTGTATCCACTGTTAGGCTAATTCTGAGAATCATAGGACACCCATATTTGCATGCGAGTAACCACTAGAGCTACGCTTAAAACACCCCTTCTGAGCACAGCTGGATATAGAAATCTACAACATCTTGATTCCAGGACCCAAGGGTTTTTTAAACCAAGTGTGAAGGTCATAGATGGATTTACCTATCCTGTCCTCAACATTATAATCGATGCGCTTTGGTAAGCTATATCAAGATGAGTTATGAGTTAGATCAACCGAGAAAAAAAATGTAAAGCAACACAGTGGTGGTATTTCAAATAATATTAAAATGTCATCTGTCTTCCACCTAACAACATTTTATATTAGATTAACCAGTTTACAGCAATATATATCAGTTACTTAAAATTACTATTCTATTATTAGTCTACCTAGAGGCTGGTCAATTAACAAGAAACTTTACTTCCCTCCCCATCTTTGTGATCCAAGGATGATCTTTTTTTCATCGTTCGTTCTCGACTCTCGATGTTGACCGTGAAGATTCGTTGAGTTGTTTCGAACGGAATTCTTCTTGCTCCCCTGAGTTTATGCACGAATGTCCATGTCGTCAGAACTGCCGTTGAATGTTTTTTAACAATCCTCCTCTGCTTCTTGTTCAACGTCCCGATATTATCGTCTCGAAAGAAAGTTCGTTGACTTCACGATTAGGCCTATCCCTCATTACTGAATTTTCTACACTGTAGTTTTATCGTTTCCTATGACAGATGTGTCATAATCATCATTCCCGCCACGAATCCAGTTTCTTCGTTAACTAACCCCCACGAGAGGTGTCCATAAACCGTCTGCCCTCCGACCCCCTCTTCCTCCCAACGTATTTATAATTTCTTTAGCGCCCTCTGGCTGTCCATCGACGTCGCAGTCACGTTCTGATTGGTTGATGACCGGCTCCTAAGTCCTCCCACATCTATTATTATTCATAAGCGACCAGCCTCAACGACCAGCCTCAATTAATATAATCACTTTTCTTAACTTGAACGATTTTAACATATATTGAGACCATCACATATGCCCCCCTTTTAAAAAGTCATTTATGACGATAATCAGTCACATTATGTTAAAAATCGTCGGACATGCCAATTATTACAATATCCATAAAACTCCTAACCAATAAAACTAGTTAATAGCTACTTACTACTTAAGTTTAATCTAGCCTTAGCAAAAAAACTGTTAACTGCCTAAAGGATTGCGATTCTTTAAGTACTTCAAATATTGCGGCTAAGGAAATCCGCAATTACATTGTTTTCGCCCTTTATATACTTTATTTTGAACTTATAATTGCTTAAGGCCATGCTCCATCTCATTACTCTAGCATTATTCATTTTGTTGTTATCTATGTGTTGTAATCCACAATGGTCTGTCTCAATTATGAATTCTCGGCCATATAGAAATTTGCAGAACTTCTGAACTCCCCATACAATCGCCAAAGCCTCCCTCTCTTGCACTGAAAAATTTTTCTCTCTATCTAATAATCTTCTACTTGCATATCCTATTGGATGATTCACTCCCTCGAACTCCTGCATCAAAACAGCTGCCACGCCCTCCCCCGATGCGTCCGTTTGTAAAACATAGGTCCTCTTGGTGTCAGGTAATCTGAGTACCGGGTTTTTAGAAAGACTCTCCTTAATATTGTTGAATGCGATTTCAAGATCTTCATTCCATTTCACTTCCTGGGGCATCTGATTCTTCGTTAACTCAGTGAAAGGTTTCAGCATTTCAGCTGCTCGTGGAATAAATCCTCTGTAAAAGTTTACTGCGCCGATTAAACTTCTCACTTGTTTTTTAGTCTTCGGTCTTGGGATTTCTAAGATTTTATGGATGGACTCTTCCTTCGGTTGAATTTGATTTCCTCCGATGGTATGTCCCAGAAAATCCATCTTCTCATATCCGATAAAACATTTCTTTGGTTTCAGAGTTAGACCCGCCTGTCGCATCCTCTCGAACAAATCTCTTAGCACCTCCATATGTTTCGCAGCTGTCGACGTATGAGCCAGGATGTCGTCGACATAACTCTCCAAATTATTTGCTCCATAGAGTACTTTCCTCATTAAACGAGAGTAGCTGGCTCCACTATTGACGAGTCCGAATGGCATTACGTTAAAACGAAATAATCCTCGGGCACAAGTGAATGTAGTGTAATCCTTCGATCCCTCCGCCATTGAAATTTGATAGAATCCTTTACTACAGTCAAATTTAGAATATAAATTACTTCCAGACAAGCGGTTAAATATCTCATCCTTCGTTGGCATGGGCTCAGGATCAAATCTCGTGATCTTGTTCAAGTCTTTGAAATTACAGCATAGTCGAATGCTTCCGTCCGGCTTTTTCACAACTACGATTGGAGAAGCATAAGCTGCCTCGGATCTCTCAATAATTCCGTCGTTGATCATGCTGTCGATTTCTTTGTCGATTTCCTCCTGGACACTGTAAAGTGTAGGATATGGCTTCGATCGAACAGGCTCGTTTGATGTTAGGTTAATCTCATGTTTGACTAAACAAGTTCGTCCTGGAACGTCTGAAAAAATGTCCTGATATTCCTCCACAAGTTTCATAATGTCTCTCTTACTTTTTTCATCGAGGTCTGGATTAATATTTACATCTCTGAATGTCTCCTTCTGTTGTCCTCTATAGACTTCTAATAATTCATCGTCGTTTTCGTCGTCTCCGTCATGCACCAACGCCACGGCAGCAGCAGTTACCACTTCTTCTCTTCCTCTTCCAATTGCCTCGATTTGTCCAGTATCTCTTTCAATGTAACGTTTCAGCATATTAATGTGGTAGGTTTTATATTTTCCACTCTTCACTTCAATCTTGTAATCAAAAGAATTTACACGCTCAACCACAGAAAAAGGTCCTTTCCATTTCAGCATTAATTTATGATTGCTCGTGGGTAATAATAACAATACCTTATCGCCCACCTGTAACTTCCTCTCTTTTGTCTTCTTATCATATCTGGTTTTACTCTTCGCTTGCGACTTCTCAATCTCCTGTGCCGCTAGGTTGCACGTCTCCTCAATTCGATTTCTTAAGTCTCCAATATACTCGTAGACGTTCTTGACCTCTTCGTCTGCTTCGTCTTTCGTCCACAATTCCTTCAAGATTCTCATTGGCCCGCGGCACTTGCGTCCAAATAGCAATTCATATGGCGAATATCCATGAGATTCATGTATACAATCTCTCAAAGCGAAAAGTAACGGATTTAAAAATCGATCCCACTCTTTTGGTTGTTCTGCGATTAATTTGGTCAATGTTGTCTTAATTGTTCCGTTTACTCTCTCCACTATGCTGTTGCCTTCCGCGTGCCATGGACTGGACATAGTATGTTTCATCATTAGTGTTTTATTAATTTGTTCCATCATGTCCGATGTAAACTGTCCCCCATTGTCGGTGTGTATCCGTTCTGGAAAGCCCAATCGACAATATACATTAAACAATGCCTCTGCGACCTCTTCAGTGGATATGCCTTTCAACGGAATTGCCTCCGGATATCTCGTGCAGACATCGATAATTGTTAATATGTAACGATGGTTTCTTTCCGATTTCTGTACGGGTCCAATTAAATCGACACATATGACGGAGAATGGCTCTTTTATGACAGGTAAATGACCCATGGGGACCCTCTTCACGTCTTTCTTCCTAATTGAACGCTGGCATATGTCACAGCTTAATACATAGCGGCGAACATCGCTGGAAACATCAGGCCAATGGAATTCACCGGTGACCCTTTTAATAGTTTTGTTAACGCCCAAGTGTGCCGATAGAATGGAATTATGTGCAATGGTCATAATCTTCTCCCTCAAAGGTTTAGGAATTATTAGTTGAATAGAATTATTATAATGAGTGTTGCTTCCATTGAATTTCCTGTATAACAGACCCTTTTTATAGAAATAAATCCACTTTTCTTGTAGACTGCCTGAATTTTCATTTGCCAACCTCCTACAGCGCTCTATAGTAACATCCATTTCCTGCATTCTTTTGAATTCTTCAGTCCAGACACTGACATCTGGAAGTGATATTAATTTCAATTCCTTCTGAGTTCCTCTCTCCTCCTCCTCGCGACGCAGTTGCCCTCGGGTCATGCAAGCGGATAGACATTGAATTTCTTCGGTGATTATGTTCTGCTGTCCGTCATTATCTTCTCCAGCCGTCCCATTCATTCCGTTGCCCCCGGCGTTAGTTTCATTAGTGTCACCTTCTTCTACTTCGTAGACTTTCTCCGTCGGAGTAATTATCGTAGCGTTTTCGAAGCTACAGTCTTCCGACCCCAACAGGTCATTTCCGATGATCAGGTCTGTCATCGGTTCTTCCATTAAAAGTGCCTCCACTCTTCCATTCAGGTACGGACATCGAATGTCTACGAATGCAGTTTGAAATGTCTTCACCGAACTATCAATTAATTTACAATTTACCCTTCTTCCTGTCAACTGATGAGGCTTGACCAGACTAGCTTTAATTATGTTACATGAAGCTCCTGTATCACGAAGACCTCGTACTTCGATGTCATTCACTAAAGCATCGAACTGCAGATCCTTAATTTCCTTCGGCGCAGGTGGAGTTTCGCGTTTTCTAAAGCTTTGCTTCGCTGCCTGCATCCCATATCCGACATCCTCTGCCTGCACATGATTAATTGCCCTCGTGTCGCCTGGGTCTTGACACTGACTCCTTACGATATCTACAGCAGCTGCCATCTGAAAATTCTTGTATCGTCCGCTCTTGTCTTTCTGTTTGCATTGAAAGGCTTTATGACCCTTTTGTGAACAAATGTAGCATACCACATCGTCCATTCTTCCTCCTCTCGTTGGTATCGCATTACTTTTCCCTTGTTGTCTCTCGTTGGCACGGAAATTTCCTTGTTGACCTCTGGGTGTTGACTCATAGTTCCTCGGTTCTTTATTTTCGATTCCCTTTCGTTTCAATTCATGCTCGTGTGCATTGATGAATGCATCTGCTTGTTGCATCATTTCGTTCAATTTCATTTTACCTCGTTCTTTAAGAAAGACCCTCAAATTTTCTGAACACGTTATGAAAAGTTGATCACGTAAAAACATCTCTTCTAAATCATCGTAGCTTTGATTGTAACCAGCCATGCTAATCCATTGTCTCAGATAACGCTTTAATCGGTCCACAAATTGGAAAATTGATTCCCCCTCCTCCATTCTTGAATTTTTGAATTTGCCCCGATAACCGCTTTCAGTCAGCTTGAATCTGCGTAACAATCTCTCCTTCAAAATATCGTAGTCTTTTGCATCTTCTGAGCTGAGTCTTTGATATTCGTCGAGTGCTCTCCCTTGTAGAAATCGTGCCAGGGTTAAAGACCAAATTCTCCGATCGACTTGAAAAGTTTCACAAGTTCTCTCGAATCTCGACAAATATGCGTCCATATCGTCCTTTTCTTCGTCAAAATTGGGCAACTTTACATATTTCGATGCACTCAGCCCACTTCTATTATCTCGATCGTTCTGTTCGTTGTTTCCATTTTCATTCTGAGGTCCAGCATTCAGTTGCTTGATCTGCAACTCGATCTGCAGTCTTTGCAATTCGTCTTGTCTTTTCTCTTTCTCCTCTGCAACGATCCTCACTTTCCTTTCTTCTTCGAATCTCTCTTTCTCTTCCTCTTTCTCCATAGACGTTCTTACAAATGTGTGCAGAGAGTCTCCTTTTAGTCCAATCTCCTTACCCAGCTTTAACCATTCTCTGTAGGCTGACGTCATTTTCGTCTTATAACACTCAGCTTAATTTTGATCTCTTACAAAAGTAGCGCTATATAAAATCTCTCTCAATCTTTACAACGATTCTCTTATTAACTATAGCAGTGGCGCTATATACAAACTCTCTTCTCCTATAGCTATGATGCTATAACACTTAACGCACTTCTCCTTATTAGCTAGGCGCTAAATAAATCTCTTTTAAATCTGTTGTAGCCTGATGCCACTTTATTCAACAATTCTACTTTAACACTTAGCTTGATGCTAATTAATTCAATGCACTAATGATTGCATACACTTCAACACTTATATTATTTTCCTGCACTGTGTTACTCTATTCAGGGCGTATTAGATCTTATCTCTTTTCCCACCTATAGCTCTTTTACCAAATGCAATCGATCAAATTGTTAATCAATCCGCGGCCGGGCCCCCATATGTGAAGGTCATAGATGGATTTACCTATCCTGTCCTCAACATTATAATCGATGCGCTTTGGTAAGCTATATCAAGATGAGTTATGAGTTAGATCAACCGAGAAAAAAAATGTAAAGCAACACAGTGGTGGTATTTCAAATAATATTAAAATGTCATCTGTCTTCCACCTAACAACATTTTATATTAGATTAACCAGTTTACAGCAATATATATCAGTTACTTAAAATTACTATTCTATTATTAGTCTACCTAGAGGCTGGTCAATTAACAAGAAACTTTACTTCCCTCCCCATCTTTGTGATCCAAGGATGATCTTTTTTTCATCGTTCGTTCTCGACTCTCGATGTTGACCGTGAAGATTCGTTGAGTTGTTTCGAACGGAATTCTTCTTGCTTCCCTGAGTTTATGCACGAATGTCCATGTCGTCAGAACTGCCGTTGAATGTTTTTAACAATCCTCCTCTGCTTCTTGTTCAACGTCCCGATATTATCGTCTCGAAAGAAAGTTCGTTGACTTCACGATTAGGCCTATCCCTCATTACTGAATTTTCTACACTGTAGTTTTATCGTTTCCTATGACAGATGTGTCATAATCATCATTCCCGCCACGAATCCAGTTTCTTCGTTAACTAACCCCCACGAGAGGTGTCCATAAACCGTCTGCCCTCCGACCCCCTCTTCCTCCCAACGTATTTATAATTTCTTTAGCGCCCTCTGGCTGTCCATCGACGTCGCAGTCACGTTCTGATTGGTTGATGACCGGCTCCTAAGTCCTCCCACATCTATTATTATTCATAAGCGACCAGCCTCAACGACCAGCCTCAATTAATATAATCACTTTTCTTAACTTGAACGATTTTAACATATATTGAGACCATCACATATGCCCCCCTTTTAAAAAGTCATTTATGACGATAATCAGTCACATTATGTTAAAAATCGTCGGACATGCCAATTATTACAATATCCATAAAACTCCTAACCAATAAAACTAGTTAATAGCTACTTACTACTTAAGTTTAATCTAGCCTTAGCAAAAAAACTGTTAACTGCCTAAAGGATTGCGATTCTTTAAGTACTTCAAATATTGCGGCTAAGGAAATCCGCAATTACATTGTTTTCGCCCTTTATATACTTTATTTTGAACTTATAATTGCTTAAGGCCATGCTCCATCTCATTACTCTAGCATTATTCATTTTGTTGTTATCTATGTGTTGTAATCCACAATGGTCTGTCTCAATTATGAATTCTCGGCCATATAGAAATTTGCAGAACTTCTGAACTCCCCATACAATCGCCAAAGCCTCCCTCTCTTGCACTGAAAAATTTTTCTCTCTATCTAATAATCTTCTACTTGCATATCCTATTGGATGATTCACTCCCTCGAACTCCTGCATCAAAACAGCTGCCACGCCCTCCCCCGATGCGTCCGTTTGTAAAACATAGGTCCTCTTGGTGTCAGGTAATCTGAGTACCGGGTTTTTAGAAAGACTCTCCTTAATATTGTTGAATGCGATTTCAAGATCTTCATTCCATTTCACTTCCTGGGGCATCTGATTCTTCGTTAACTCAGTGAAAGGTTTCAGCATTTCAGCTGCTCGTGGAATAAATCCTCTGTAAAAGTTTACTGCGCCGATTAAACTTCTCACTTGTTTTTTAGTCTTCGGTCTTGGGATTTCTAAGATTTTATGGATGGACTCTTCCTTCGGTTGAATTTGATTTCCTCCGATGGTATGTCCCAGAAAATCCATCTTCTCATATCCGATAAAACATTTCTTTGGTTTCAGAGTTAGACCCGCCTGTCGCATCCTCTCGAACAAATCTCTTAGAACCTCCATATGTTTCGCAGGGGTCGACGTATGAGCTAGGATGTCGTCGACATAATTCTCCAAATTATTTGCTCCATAGAGTACTTTCCTCATTAAACGAGAGTAGCTGGCTCCACTATTGACGAGTCCGAATGGCATTACGTTAAAACGAAATAATCCTCGGGCACAAGTGAATGTAGTGTAATCCTTCGATCCCTCCGCCATTGAAATTTGATAGAATCCTTTACTACAGTCAAATTTAGAATATAAATTACTTCCAGACAAGCGGTTAAATATCTCATCCTTCGTTGGCATGGGCTCAGGATCAAATCTCGTGATCTTGTTCAAGTCTTTGAAATTACAGCATAGTCGAATGCTTCCGTCCGGCTTTTTCACAACTACGATTGGAGAAGCATAAGCTGCCTCGGATCTCTCAATAATTCCGTCGTTGATCATGCTGTCGATTTCTTTGTCGATTTCCTCCTGGACACTGTAAAGTGTAGGATATGGCTTCGATCGAACAGGCTCGTTTGATGTTAGGTTAATCTCATGTTTGACTAAACAAGTTCGTCCTGGAACGTCTGAAAAAATGTCCTGATATTCCTCCACAAGTTTCATAATGTCTCTCTTACTTTTTTCATCGAGGTCTGGATTAATATTTACATCTCTGAATGTCTCCTTCTGTTGTCCTCTATAGACTTCTAATAATTCATCGTCGTTTTCGTCGTCTCCGTCATGCACCAACGCCACGGCAGCAGCAGTTACCACTTCTTCTCTTCCTCTTCCAATTGCCTCGATTTGTCCAGTATCTCTTTCAATGTAACGTTTCAGCATATTAATGTGGTAGGTTTTATATTTTCCACTCTTCACTTCAATCTTGTAATCAAAAGAATTTACACGCTCAACCACAGAAAAAGGTCCTTTCCATTTCAGCATTAATTTATGATTGCTCGTGGGTAATAATAACAATACCTTATCGCCCACCTGTAACTTCCTCTCTTTTGTCTTCTTATCATATCTGGTTTTACTCTTCGCTTGCGACTTCTCAATCTCCTGTGCCGCTAGGTTGCACGTCTCCTCAATTCGATTTCTTAAGTCTCCAATATACTCGTAGACGTTCTTGACCTCTTCGTCTGCTTCGTCTTTCGTCCACAATTCCTTCAAGATTCTCATTGGCCCGCGGCACTTGCGTCCAAATAGCAATTCATATGGCGAATATCCATGAGATTCATGTATACAATCTCTCAAAGCGAAAAGTAACGGATTTAAAAATCGATCCCACTCTTTTGGTTGTTCTGCGATTAATTTGGTCAATGTTGTCTTAATTGTTCCGTTTACTCTCTCCACTATGCTGTTGCCTTCCGCGTGCCATGGACTGGACATAGTATGTTTCATCATTAGTGTTTTATTAATTTGTTCCATCATGTCCGATGTAAACTGTCCCCCATTGTCGGTGTGTATCCGTTCTGGAAAGCCCAATCGACAATATACATTAAACAATGCCTCTGCGACCTCTTCAGTGGATATGCCTTTCAACGGAATTGCCTCCGGATATCTCGTGCAGACATCGATAATTGTTAATATGTAACGATGGTTTCTTTCCGATTTCTGTACGGGTCCAATTAAATCGACACATATGACGGAGAATGGCTCTTTTATGACAGGTAAATGACCCATGGGGACCCTCTTCACGTCTTTCTTCCTAATTGAACGCTGGCATATGTCACAGCTTAATACATAGCGGCGAACATCGCTGGAAACATCAGGCCAATGGAATTCACCGGTGACCCTTTTAATAGTTTTGTTAACGCCCAAGTGTGCCGATAGAATGGAATTATGTGCAATGGTCATAATCTTCTCCCTCAAAGGTTTAGGAATTATTAGTTGAATAGAATTATTATAATGAGTGTTGCTTCCATTGAATTTCCTGTATAACAGACCCTTTTTATAGAAATAAATCCACTTTTCTTGTAGACTGCCTGAATTTTCATTTGCCAACCTCCTACAGCGCTCTATAGTAACATCCATTTCCTGCATTCTTTTGAATTCTTCAGTCCAGACACTGACATCTGGAAGTGATATTAATTTCAATTCCTTCTGAGTTCCTCTCTCCTCCTCCTCGCGACGCAGTTGCCCTCGGGTCATGCAAGCGGATAGACATTGAATTTCTTCGGTGATTATGTTCTGCTGTCCGTCATTATCTTCTCCAGCCGTCCCATTCATTCCGTTGCCCCCGGCGTTAGTTTCATTAGTGTCACCTTCTTCTACTTCGTAGACTTTCTCCGTCGGAGTAATTATCGTAGCGTTTTCGAAGCTACAGTCTTCCGACCCCAACAGGTCATTTCCGATGATCAGGTCTGTCATCGGTTCTTCCATTAAAAGTGCCTCCACTCTTCCATTCAGGTACGGACATCGAATGTCTACGAATGCAGTTTGAAATGTCTTCACCGAACTATCAATTAATTTACAATTTACCCTTCTTCCTGTCAACTGATGAGGCTTGACCAGACTAGCTTTAATTATGTTACATGAAGCTCCTGTATCACGAAGACCTCGTACTTCGATGTCATTCACTAAAGCATCGAACTGCAGATCCTTAATTTCCTTCGGCGCAGGTGGAGTTTCGCGTTTTCTAAAGCTTTGCTTCGCTGCCTGCATCCCATATCCGACATCCTCTGCCTGCACATGATTAATTGCCCTCGTGTCGCCTGGGTCTTGACACTGACTCCTTACGATATCTACAGCAGCTGCCATCTGAAAATTCTTGTATCGTCCGCTCTTGTCTTTCTGTTTGCATTGAAAGGCTTTATGACCCTTTTGTGAACAAATGTAGCATACCACATCGTCCATTCTTCCTCCTCTCGTTGGTATCGCATTACTTTTCCCTTGTTGTCTCTCGTTGGCACGGAAATTTCCTTGTTGACCTCTGGGTGTTGACTCATAGTTCCTCGGTTCTTTATTTTCGATTCCCTTTCGTTTCAATTCATGCTCGTGTGCATTGATGAATGCATCTGCTTGTTGCATCATTTCGTTCAATTTCATTTTACCTCGTTCTTTAAGAAAGACCCTCAAATTTTCTGAACACGTTATGAAAAGTTGATCACGTAAAAACATCTCTTCTAAATCATCGTAGCTTTGATTGTAACCAGCCATGCTAATCCATTGTCTCAGATAACGCTTTAATCGGTCCACAAATTGGAAAATTGATTCCCCCTCCTCCATTCTTGAATTTTTGAATTTGCCCCGATAACCGCTTTCAGTCAGCTTGAATCTGCGTAACAATCTCTCCTTCAAAATATCGTAGTCTTTTGCATCTTCTGAGCTGAGTCTTTGATATTCGTCGAGTGCTCTCCCTTGTAGAAATCGTGCCAGGGTTAAAGACCAAATTCTCCGATCGACTTGAAAAGTTTCACAAGTTCTCTCGAATCTCGACAAATATGCGTCCATATCGTCCTTTTCTTCGTCAAAATTGGGCAACTTTACATATTTCGATGCACTCAGCCCACTTCTATTATCTCGATCGTTCTGTTCGTTGTTTCCATTTTCATTCTGAGGTCCAGCATTCAGTTGCTTGATCTGCAACTCGATCTGCAGTCTTTGCAATTCGTCTTGTCTTTTCTCTTTCTCCTCTGCAACGATCCTCACTTTCCTTTCTTCTTCGAATCTCTCTTTCTCTTCCTCTTTCTCCATAGACGTTCTTACAAATGTGTGCAGAGAGTCTCCTTTTAGTCCAATCTCCTTACCCAGCTTTAACCATTCTCTGTAGGCTGACGTCATTTTCGTCTTATAACACTCAGCTTAATTTTGATCTCTTACAAAAGTAGCGCTATATAAAATCTCTCTCAATCTTTACAACGATTCTCTTATTAACTATAGCAGTGGCGCTATATACAAACTCTCTTCTCCTATAGCTATGATGCTATAAAACTTAACGCAATTTTCCTTATTAGCTAGGCGCTAAATAAATCTCTTTTAAATCTGTTGTAGCCTGATGCCACTTTATTCAACAATTCTACTTTAACACTTAGCTTGATGCTAATTAATTCAATGCACTAATGATTGCATACACTTCAACACTTATATTATTTTCCTGCACTGTGTTACTCTATTCAGGGCGTATTAGATCTTATCTCTTTTCCCACCTATAGCTCTTTTACCAAATGCAATCGATCAAATTGTTAATCAATCCGCGGCCGGGCCCCCATATGTGAAGGTCATAGATGGATTTACCTATCCTGTCCTCAACATTATAATCGATGCGCTTTGGTAAGCTATATCAAGATGAGTTATGAGTTAGATCAACCGAGAAAAAAAATGTAAAGCAACACAGTGGTGGTATTTCAAATAATATTAAAATGTCATCTGTCTTCCACCTAACAACATTTTATATTAGATTAACCAGTTTACAGCAATATATATCAGTTACTTAAAATTACTATTCTATTATTAGTCTACCTAGAGGCTGGTCAATTAACAAGAAACTTTACTTCCCTCCCCATCTTTGTGATCCAAGGATGATCTTTTTTCCATCGTTCGTTCTCGACTCTCGATGTTGACCGTGAAGATTCGTTGAGTTGTTTCGAACGGAATTCTTCTTGCTTCCCTGAGTTTATGCACGAATGTCCATGTCGTCAGAACTGCCGTTGAATGTTTTTAACAATCCTCCTCTGCTTCTTGTTCAACGTCCCGATATTATCGTCTCGAAAGAAAGTTCGTTGACTTCACGATTAGGCCTATCCCTCATTACTGAATTTTCTACACTGTAGTTTTATCGTTTCCTATGACAGATGTGTCATAATCATCATTCCCGCCACGAATCCAGTTTCTTCGTTAACTAACCCCCACGAGAGGTGTCCATAAACCGTCTGCCCTCCGACCCCCTCTTCCTCCCAACGTATTTATAATTTCTTTAGCGCCCTCTGGCTGTCCATCGACGTCGCAGTCACGTTCTGATTGGTTGATGACCGGCTCCTAAGTCCTCCCACATCTATTATTATTCATAAGCGACCAGCCTCAACGACCAGCCTCAATTAATATAATCACTTTTCTTCTATGAACGATTTTAACATATATTGAGACCATCACACCAAGTAACCAAATCAACTCAAATAAATCCTTCGTTAGTTTTGTGTTCCGTTCTCCAAGCAGCAGTTAGAGTGATTGGAATAATTTTTAAACCGTTGCTGGTGAGTTTAAAACCGCAGTTTTCAGTCGGAAATTGCTTGTTGCCAGTGAGGGGGAGAGCGAGTGAATTCCCAGAATTGCCCGCAATTCAGAAACTAAGTTTATTGACGAGAATCATTCGCGCGAATGAATTTTTAATTTCGAATTTTAAAACCAATTTTTAGACCAATCGTCTTGAACTTAAGTGAGTCGAACGCGGAGGGGGCATACTTTGGGTTATTTGCGTCTTTGCGTACTTTGCGTTCATGGCAGTGAGGTCATACAATTAAATTCTCAGGTCTATAAATCCTTCCATTAACAAATCATAACATTTTAAAAACGAAATTAACAATTAAAACCTAAAGATGCGCTTTTCTTGTGTCTACTGATGCAAAGGGCACACGGTCTATCATGTACTCAATGTCAGTTTTCTCAGTTTCTTCTCTGTCTACGCTGAGTAGAGAGCAAGATCAGAGTTTTTGGCGCCTTCTTCAAGTGACACACAGGGAATCTGCCCACCTACCAAGGCTACCATATCCTTGGAACGTCACTGGTCGAACGACCATTTGTCGTATGGACCACTATAGCTGTTGACCATGGCGGAGTTTGGTTTTGTCTTTGGGGGCTAAACCCAATAGCGGTTCTAGACGAAAAACTGAGTGAATATACCCTAGTCTATATATGACCGCCAGCTTCCCGGGCGCAAAATTTTTTGGGGACGCAAAATTTTTGGGAAGGCTTGACAAGCAAAAGAGAAAGGTCATCCGCTTTTTCGTATTTTCGTATATTTACAATGTTGCATATTTATATATAAGTTTCTACGCCTATACCACTTCCACTTTTTGTTTTTTTGGGTGTTCGTGGGGGTTAAAAGGTCATTGGGATTGTTCAACAAGCACACAAAGTTTGGGGGATATTCATGAGGCAAAGCCCCCTAGCCCCTGATAAACTCCTCCCAAGCTGTTGATAATTTTAAATACGCACTGTAGCTATGTACCATCAAAGTTTTAGTCAATGATTAATTATAATTATTGAAAGAAATCCGTCACCTTCTTTCTCCGTTTGAACCTTGATCTTTCTCTCGCGCTTTCTCTCTTCGTCGCGAACTTTTCTTTCAGCGCCCTGATTATACAAAAAAACCCAGAGAACAACAATTACATGTAGAGTCTCTCAATACGACATTAGTACTCAACATACTGCCCCTACGTGTAATATGGACATCTATACAGGGTGCGATTTGTGACCTGGAGCAGTGGGGGAATATGTCGCGCTAGGGGGGATGTAGTTGTTGGGGAAGTGTAGCAGTGGGGGGATTTAGTGGCGAGGGGAGGTAGCAGTAGGGGATGCAGTTGGGCGGGTGGGGGGGGGAATCCCTCTTCCCCCTAGAAATCGCGCCCTGCATCTACATATAAAGAAAATATGGTGGCCACTATTAATTATATTGATTCTGAAGCCATAATTGCTAACAGGTCATATTTTGCAACCATAGAGGTCTCTAGGCTATAGTAAAGTCGACCTTGTCTACAGCTGTCTTTCCTGAACGATATCAAAAGGATGAATAAAAGACAGAAACTGGTGAGAGAGAGAGAGGGGGGAAGGCGTATGCGAGTATACCTTGTCGCAAAAGACCTTTATCTTGCAGTACGCTCTGCAAATTGGTGTTTCCGAAGAGGACACGTCGTAAGTGTCAATCTGGATGTGCAGAGGAATACCCTGGCAACGAAAAAACATTTTTCACTGAACGTTAATTAAGTTGCCTGCACTCAATAAAATTATTTATTTCTTTATAATTTGCCAAAATTTCACAGCAATGGAGTCTAACAGTTAACAATCTTCAGTGACGTGACGTGCAGTGCACAAACTGCCTTCTTGTAAGCGATCACTGACCTTTACTCCCTTTTGATTGCTGAAGTCCGTACTGAGACAGTTGACTGCTATGTTTACCTAAAAGTAAAACGGAAAAGTTTAATCATTTTGGAGGTTGTTCAGAATCTGAAATCCGTAGCTCCGTCGGCTCCTGAGCTGTGCACAGCCCTGAGCAATGTTTAATCTAGGCCGTTTCCGGGGGAAAATTGCCCTTCCCCCCGGAAATTTCAAATCCCCCGGAAATTTTGGAATACTACATGGAATAACAGCGGCCCCTAGCAGAATTCCCCCCGCTTTGTCAGTTCCCCCCTCCGGTTTTTTCAGTTTTCCCCCGGAGTCCAGGAGTCTAGATTAAATACTGGCCCTGAGAATCGACCGAATGGAACAAATAGGCTGAAAAATATTACTCTACAAACACCGAAACCCATTGACTGTCTGTCTATTCCTAATAAATCTACATAATCTCACGTTTGAAAAAAATGGCCTTCTTCTGCGTTTCTCGTTGTTCATACGCGCAGACTTAGAACTTTCGAGGTCTTTTCGACGTTTATCCTGCTCAAATCTCTATTCATCTCTGTTGTCCGTCCAAAGATGTACTATTGCAGTTTTATCTATTTATAAGGCATTTATACAACAGCTCCAAACAATAGAAAACGACTTAGCCTGCTTGCATGGCGCCAGCCAGCATCTAAATCTCATTCCACTGCTAAAATTCTTCACAGGCTGAATACATCTGCGACGCTGTTCAATTCCATTGATCTATCTCTATAGGCATGTCTTTCTTTGTAGACAATTTGCAATTCCGTCACATTGGTCTATCCACTGATCGTCTGGTCTCGAACCGTGGACGCTCCGGCTATTCAGACTCTACTCACTGTGCACCTTGTCTCAGCGAAGAGCTCGTCAAAGTTATCGAAGCATCTAAACTTCCGTGGAATGGCAGTTTCGAACTGCTCAAGACCCAACCATCGTCATCCCATGCGTGCTAAGGCCGCCTTGCTTTGCTTTGATCAATGGTCAATACTTGTCGTGCTCTGTAGTGTCCAACTGTCTCTATAGGAATGTGTTGAGTGATTTTGAGCCATGAATGAAATGCTTTAATAAACTTCGAATCGTTTTACTTACCCTGACTGGTTGATCGGCCGGGCTCCACGTCAGCGCCGTGGCGTTATACGCCAGTTCGTTCATGCTGTTGAAACCAACTCCGCAGGCGTCTTTATAGTCTGTCGACAGATTATAATTATTATAAGGGACTGTCCATTAATTAATTACGTCAACAATTCACGAGGGAGGGGGTTTGGAAAAGTTTGACAGTTGTTGACAGGGGGAGGGGTCAAGAGAAGTTGACGTCAACAATTTCACTTTTTTAAATAATAAAAAATAGGAAATTTCATAGAATACTACTTATTACAATGGAAAAAAATAATTAGAAAAAAGGTAATCACCACCACATTTCGACACTCGATGAGCAAAAAAGGGAAAAAATGATCATCACCACAAAAATAATAACCTTGTTATTGGGACCTGTCATTGATCTTGGGGGTCAAGAGTTGTCGACGTAATTGTTGGGGGGAAGTGAAAGTTGACAGTTGTTGACAAGGGAGGGTCAAAAATTGCCCAAAAATTGTTGACATAATTAATGGACAGTCCCTAAAGAACATAACTCAATGTTTGCCCAGTTTTCACATCGTAATTATTTAATGTGTGAAGCAAATTGCTTCTCCTTTTTCTTGGGAAATAATCAAATTTACTGATCGCCGAGACTTTTCCACGGCAATGGACACATCACTTTCCCGTCTGGAATCAGGACAGAAATTCGGACCCGCATTCATTTAACCGAGTGTTCGTGATACATGGGAACCTAATTGGGCCTAATAACGACAGTCGCGGGGCGGCCGATGATACTGCGTATAGCCATATTCCACCGCTGTTGGCGTTTGTGCGTATAGAAACCCTGAAATTACTTATATAGGCGGAATATTTTAGCTCAATCCGAAACCGATGTATATGCGTCTTATATTATTCGCATTATAGAAAGCGCTGGGATCATTGGACATTGATATGCTGATATAATCGGGATGTCGCCGAAACTGTGACTGTTGTAATAGGCTAACTAAACTTTACTTTACTTGGACTCCCCAGAATTCTGTGATGTAATTTGCACATCATGACTTACATTCTCCTTCCTGCAACCCAGTTGCGAAAGTAATAATTATGATGATGCGAGAAGAAGAAGAAGAAGAAGAAGAAGAAGAAGAAGAAGAAGAAGAAGAAGACGATGATGGTGATGATGATGATGATGATGATGATGATGATGATGATGATGATGGAGTAGGAGGATGAGGAGAAAGAAGAAGCTCTGATATGAAAGTGGTGTTAAATTGCTGAGTGTTCAATCTCAGACCTATGTCAAGTATTCGTTGTTTGTAACTTTGTTGTCTTGAATGCCAAATCTTCCAGGCTTCCAACTCATCACCAATCGCTCGACTGTCCCGGAAAAGAACCATGACGACGCTCTGCAACCGAAAACAGCAATCATATTGGATGGAGAGAGAGAGACAGAGAGAGACAGACAGAGAGAGACAGACAGACAGACAGACAGAGACAGAGAGAGACAGAGAGAGACAGACAGATATATATATATATATATATATATATATATATATATATATAGACAGAGATAGAGACAGAGAGAGGAGGGAGAGTCGAAACACGGTGATTCCAAAGCTCGGAAGAGTTAGATTAAGACAAGATAAGACAACACTTAACAATTGGCATTTGTCTAAACAGTGTTAGATAATTTCGAATCAGCCAAAAGCAAGACTATCTCCCGGGGATCAGAAAACAGTGTAGCCATTTTTTCTGCTTGAACGCCCTGAGTATAATTAACCCCTTAACTGGGGATCCCGGATATATCCGTCTATTTTACATTGAGTTACAGTTAAATACACGGTTAAGGGGTTAAGAGAAGTTAGTCTATGGTAGACGACATTGGAAAGAAGCGAAGAAATTTTCCCCCAAAGATTGTCGTGGGAGATGGTTGTACCTATGCTGATCAAATTCAGCGAGGCGACCGACTCTAATTTGCCCGTAAGCGCCAAGACTGGAATATTGTGGATTCAAATATACAGGTTTTCATAATTTTCTCGACCAGATTTTATCGTTGAATTTTCTAAACTTTTTCTTGCGATGCGTCGAAGTGTAGTATTCAAAATATTCCCAATTGTTTGCGACTAACTGTCGACACTGTCTCCATCTAAAAGTCACGAGGTACTCAGGTGTTCAACGACAACTGAAGTACCTGTATCTGTTGTCTTTAGCTACGTGTTCCTTTGTAGCATTTTAAACTTTAAATTGACTTTGTTGACATACATTTATCATTCCTTTTCTGAATTGCCACAGACCACACACTGATTTTATTTTTAAGCTCACGGGATATCATTATCCAGAGTATCTGAAATCGGTAAGTCGGACTATAACTGGGCGTTTACCTGCTCTTAAATTAATTACCTGCGTCGGTGGATGGGCAGGCAACCGTGTGAAAGTGTTCGGTTTGTGGCGCGTAGGTGTGTAATCTAAGCATTATGATAAAGTTGTCCCGAGGCTAACGCAATTAATTAGAAAGTCAAGGGATCAAGGCTATTTTTATCATGATCGCCCAGAGCAATCCAGGTAGGGCGTTACCTGCCGAAGTCTAAACAGGTGAACGGCTACAGGTCGGCAATTGTATCCGACCTTTAGGCCTAATTATGACAATTCCCTTTGATCAGTTGTTGCCGCAAAATACTGTCAACAAGTTCATGGCTGGGGGGGATATTGGTTGCGAAAGAATTGCGTTAACTTTAATAAAAGTTCTGGGTTTGTCGCTAACAAGCGACTGTGAATGTCACAGTCTGGTTCAGTCGCTGAGTCAACAAAGCTTTCCACAGCTGATTCGACCCCACAGCGCAATAACATTATTGGCGATGAATATAGACTGGTGAATTATTTATCCAAATCGTGAATTTCTACGCAAAATAATATAATCTATCGTTAGATGTATAGGCGTAAACTTCTATTAGGCCTCTAGGCTCGAGCCCCTTTTTGAGCGGCAGCTATAGGGAATGGCAGGCCGGTCCAGAGAAATTCAAGGCCCCTAGGCAGAGCAGTCACGGGCCTCTAGAAAGTCTGAAAGTTTATATTTGAGAAAGTTTGTCGTCCAAAAATTTCGAAAGTTTTCAAAAAATATACCAAATATACAGATGCAGCGTGAAAAGTGGTAATGACCTTTGTTTGCTTGTCAGACTTTTCAGGACGTTAAAGTACAAGAAATGCCTTCGATGGAACCGCCCCCCCCCCCCAACCACCTTCAGCGTGTTCATAATAATAGCTAGTATTGCATAAGATAACATTTTCGGACCCTGCCGGGCATCCTACAGATCACCGCCCTCAACCACCTGGGAATTTGCCCCTACCCCTCTCGGCAGAGTCTGGCAATGGGGAAGGTATAAGGCCTCACTTTTTCATCAAAATTTACATCAGTGGCTAGATGCAAGGCAAACTGACCAATGAAGCAATACAGGTAACTTTTGCTCTATAGTTTTGTATGCGATCTCTTAGTGTAAGAGCATATATTGGTCGTTTCATGATTAAGCGAACTTACTCTGAAGACAACGTTTTCTGCTTTGTAAGTATCTGCCTGACATTCCAGCGACAGACGATAATATTGGCCTACAACAAAAATAGAATAGTAGTAAACGTAAAGCACTGTCTTAGCAAATGCATCTGTCATATTTTACTATAGGCTCCTATAGGTCTAAATTGACAAATATTTTCTTTTGTCCATGTCATTTCTTTTATAATTGGAGACGTGATTTGTAATAATTGCAGTTATATATAGAGCCCGGGACATTGACATAAAAACTGCAGAACTTTCTGAAATACTAGTAAGGGGCCTAAGTCCACTGGAAAAAATCATTTATCGATAAAGCAACACCCTCTGTATAAGTTGTCTCATCAGTTTTGAAACTGCGACGCCAGTTAAAGGTGCCTTCAAGTTTATACGAATTATAATCTAATTTTTGAACCTTGAAAGAATAGATGGGCCATATCGGAAAGCTCAAGTTTTAAATTTCTAACAACGTTAAACTGTAAAACGCAGTTGTACACAATAATAGAAGTGTAGGGTCACCCTAGTAGGGCCTATCAGAAATCTGAATTTATATCGTAGCAAAGTTCAAGGCAAAAGGAAGACTATTTTTAAGACATATCGACGAAAATGTAACAATTTACTTGAATCTTTCTAGAAAGAGCTAGAATGAAATGTCAATTTGACAACGCTTCAATTTCACGCGTGTACTTGAATAGGTATCTCTATTATATACAATAGGCCTATTTGCAAATGATTTAAAAATGACTCTAAATTATAAAGCCAACGAGAAACCAACAATAAAAGTGTGATACATTTTTTCTCTATACCTAATATATATCACGTGCGCCCGCACATTAGAGCAAGAGGGACACTTGCCCCCCCCCTGAAAATGCAAATACCAGTATTTCACATTGAAATTTGAAAACCTTGCTAAAATATTAACCGTGACCATTGTGTTAAAATGTGTTTTGCCCCATCCTGAAAAAAATTATGCGGCGTATATATAACCGTGACCATTGTGTTTTGACCCTCCTGGAAAAATTTCTGTGGGCGCCCACGTAATCAGTTAAATCAGTTTAAATCCAGTTAAATCCAGATATTAAACACTGAATTCCCATTTTAGGGTATACCGTATACGAGTGATGAATGAAATTCTAAAACACCTTTATTTAAATAAGTGATCTTGTCTTCCTCTTGACGGTGAACGGTGGATATCGGAGCATCAAGAAAGAAGAAGAAACTGCGATCAGGATCAAAATTCCTGTTAACAACAATACACAAAGCCCCATCTAAGTTAGCAAAAGACCCCCGAACCGATGCGCTATAGCAAGTCTTTTTCGCCGATTACGGTTATTTCACTTCCTGACCGACCGCAGAAGTCCAAGTTTTTCTGCTATTTAAAAAATAGCCATGACAGCGATTGTTATCATTTCTTTAATTTAACAATAAAAAATATAAAAAAATTAACTAACTAACATTTAGCGAAATATTTTGATGTTGAAATGAATAATGTCGATGATGAACCAAAATTTAGTATCAACAATTTTTGTTCTGCTGCTATCAAGGTATCAAGGCCGAAAACGAAAGATCTTAACAGCTGGGTGTTTGTAGGCAATAACTTTTCGCTGTAGAAAAACAGAGAGAAATCAAACCGACAGGGCGCTATACAAATTTTACCATTAGGACCTACAGTGTACATTACGCATATGGCTGCTGTTAGATGAATATTAGGCCTATGTCTTGCGCTTGCGCAACGTCCCAAAGATATACAGTAACTGTTCATTTTTTTATTTAGCCCTATCAGTTAATTATTTTGATCGATTTCAAATTGCAAAATGCTATTCTGCATATCGTTTTCGAATGATAACATTGTCACTGACAGTGTGTCGGGTTGAAAGCGTGAATCCATCGCCATATGATCGCCTGCATAGGACTCGATCTTTTCTGACGTTCCGTTGTTCATCTGCAAAATAATGTTGTTCTGACAAATGAAACAAATTAAAACAGCTGCAGACATTCTGTTACGCTGCAACACCCGATTTGCACAGCCTACTACAGCGTATAACACTGAATCTCATCTAACACAGACAATATAACATCACTTGGACATGGCGACACTAACTGCAGTGGCGGTTCCAAGAATTCTTGGTGGGGGATGCAAGGAAGTTTTATGAACTTGATGGGGGATAAAATGAAATCTGAAAAGGTTGACAGGCAAAAAGTCAGTCATTAATAATAGTGTTTCTCCGACAAATGTACATAAAATGTACATAAAATTTCCTGAAAAAAAGCTGACAAGCAAAAAGGTCATCGGCTCTATTTTGTATACAGTTAAGTTGAGTTAACCAGCGTCAAACACCGATGACAAAAAAGCTCGGTGGGGATGCATTCCCAGTCATTCCCAACGTGGAACGGCCATTTCTCAACTGGTTTCCTTGGACTCGCTTAGCAAGTACGAGAAAACTGAACTGGACTGTTTGCTTGTTCCACAAAGTCCTTCTGGTGGTGTTTTTTTAAACTGCTGTACTGTACCGGGGGTAATTATTTGACTGATAAAAGTTTATTATAAGATTATTATATTCAGGAGGTAAATGTAAAATATGATTTTAATTTCCACTAACTTTTGATTTGTATTTGATGCGTATGGTATGTATTAAAAAGTATACTGGTTTAACCTTGCGTTTTGCCCAGGTAAGTTTAATAAAACGATTTTGCATTGTATTGTATGTTGCACTTTTAACTGATAAAAGATGTTAAAGAGTTAAAGTAGAGTAAGTGGTAAAAATGGAAACATATAAAGGGTTTCTCAAAAACCAGTTGTCTCAAGAACAAGACAGCTAAATAGTCTGACACAAAATAGTAAATGTCATTTTGGGAAAATGTCGATATATCCTTAGATAAATATCTTCAAAGAAAATGACAATTTGTGGTCCGACAAACTAAAATATGTCCTCATACATCGTTGCATAATGTCCAAATGACCTTCATTAATGCAATAAATTCCTGATCGAGCTGGCGCTGTGAAAGAAGCGGATGACAGACACGCCAATCCTAAAAATTGTGTCGAGCACATCTATAAAGCAACGGGATTCTGTCTTCGAGATGCACAGGATCTATCCGCTGCTCATTTTATCCTGTTCATTGCAGTCGGAGTTTCACTTCTTAGTCAAACGAACCCTAAACTAGACGCGCCGTCACTGGTTCCGGAATGGGGGGAGGGGTGGCACTAAGGCGTCTCCAGAACGATATGTCCGGTTCCGACAAGAGGGTTTGGTGGATCGTCCTGAGCGCCCCCAGCGGGGTCAGGGGCAGAGAAACAATCATAAAAATTGGCGTAATATTAGATTAGATTCTTGAGATTGCATATTTTCAGACTGTATGACAACATATCGGCAACCATCCCGCCCCAACTGATAACAATATTTTCATTGGTTTTCGGCTAATCTCACTGCCTGTCGGTCGAGGCCTGAATGGGGGAGGGGGGACTCCGGTTGCCTGTGCCACTCGAGACTAGGCTAATGGTCATCAGTAGCTCCTCTAGGAAATTTAGTGTAATATTGGATTCAAATCTTGCCTTTGGAGCAAATCTTCAGACAACATGATAGCTATTCATCTTTAGTCTTACCCTTTAGATAAAAATTGTTCGTGATGTTTCTACAAGAATTTCACAGCTGGTCTCTGCTTGACCATAGGGTACACCGCCGCTGTCCCCTCTCGTGACTGCGCCAATGTACTTAAAGACAAACACATTCCATTTAGTCGGACCAGGGGGTCTGGGAAGCGTCGTGAGCACCCCTGCGGGGTTTGCGGCGGGGTTTGCGGCGGGGCACCTGTTGTAGTAATGCTGAGTAATATATTAGACTGTGAGCTGTGGTGCGTGCTTTATATATATATATATACGTCAATTGCGATTTATTATTGTTAATTTGTTATTATTATTATTGACTGGTTGAAGGCTAGCTGTCTCATCGGCTATAGGAGCGCAAATCCCACGCGATTGGTCCGAGGTCCCCGTTACCCCTCGTGGCAACGCTAATGAGAGCTTTGGTTACATTACTGTACATCTTGTCCGTTACGCCGTAATCCGTATTTCGAATAGTCACGAAGCAGAAAGTATAACGGATCACGGCAAAGTCAAATGCACTCCAAAATCTCATAAGCCTCACAAATATATGCGTTTTCTAAATATACGACCGTTGCATCATCTGGGCCCCACGAGGCCCACAAAGCGATTTCAGGGGTGTTTTTTTCTCTCTCTCTCTCAGTTGCCTCGAGCCACTCTCTAACAAAGAACCTACCTCTAGACGCTTGCATTTAACTCCACTCGTCGCCCTAAACCGCAATTTCATTTGATTACACAGCGCGAGCGAGCACAACAGACCGAGGCGCGCTCTCGTCGACTGAGACGCCGCCGACCCGTTGAAGCTCAATGCTACTTTGTGCCGTTTGTGGACAAGCGTTTGTCTGACGGTGTCGGAACTAGGCAGCACGCTCTCGAGTGCCGACTGGTCTGGCCTTGTGTTGGAATCATTGCGTGCAGACTGACTGGGTGACGCGAGAATCAACTCCGAGCTTATGCGCTTTCAGGACAGCTGCTAGTTAGGCCTACATCAACACACAGTCGTTCAACGTCCTGTTAAAAATTACACCAACATGATATTAACGTTTCGATTTCATGAGTTACCCTCTAAGACTCTGAATTACCCAATCAATCTTATTTAGATTAACGAATATGTCTTTTCACGCAAATATGTTCGGATAATATCATCGTTGAAATATAGAATGCGTCAAAAGATTTCAAATCCTGTTTACTATATACTAGGCCCCTAATAGGCCTACGCGATTTCCTCGGGTTTCAAGGTATTCAGCGATGTCGGCGTTTAGTTGTTCACAGGAATCAATCCAACAAACTCGGTAAGAAATTAAGAATGGCAGATAATTGTAGGCTATCTGTCTCTTTCTCTGACTGTTCAAACTCTTTCGTGTCCAAATAAAAGCAAGACTTGTCAAGAGAATAAATGACAACGGTTAGAGACGCCTATAACATCTGTCGCACGCTTAATCATTACGGTTTGAATTAATCAATCAGCCGTAAGTTGAGAAGTTACACCGGTTGAACTATAGGCCTCATATTGGTCGTCCTATTAGGCTTAGGTCGTATTCACTTAGGCATACAGGATGCGTCTCGAGCTACAGGTGCCTTTCTATAGGCTCTGTTTTTAGAATGCGGTACATGAGTTCTAGTACACATGAGGCACGTGTAGCTTATGCACAGCATAGACGCAGAGTTATATATTATATACGTGACAGATTTTATTCTTTGAACTGTGGCTGCCCGCTGCCTACGGATGAAGATTTATCTCTTGCGGTCTGAATGTCTCCGCAGGCAATCAGATCGTCGATCTTAATTTAGATCTTCGTCTGGGGAAATAGGCTACGTCTCCTCCTGTCCGTTGTGAGATAGGTCCCGTTCGAGAATTCACCGACGTTTCTAACCGCAGAACAGCAACTATCTATAATAGAGCAGTCTATAAGTCTTATTCTTACGACGTCAGTTGCGATTTCGGCCTATAGGTCTAACCATGTCAGCAGTGGGAATTATTGTATAACAGGCATTCTCTTTGGTTTGGCCCGGTTGCCACTTACGGATGCGAGGCATGGACGTTGACAGGGGCGGCGCTAGAAGGTGGGTCCGCGGGTCGGACAGGGTGCCCCAGCCTCGGGCAGGGGCACCCAAGAAAAAATTAATGTAAATACGCAGAGAAATTTTGATTGGGAGGTGAGGGGTAGTCTGAGCCGGGTCCTGGCTGTGTAGATTGCATTAGACCACCCAGTCAACAAAACCCAGCGCCGTCCTAGACGTTGAAGAAGGGTGAGGATAGAAGAACAGAAGCTTTTGAATGAAATGCATTTAAAAAATATTAGGCATCACAAACCTAGAAAGAAGAACTAATAAATGAAGTACTCCACAAAGCAGGAATGGAAAGACTGCTACTCGCCAAAGTGAAAGAAAGAAAACTGAAATACTTTGGACACTTAACATGACAGGAAAACTCCATTGAAAAGCCCATAATTCTGGGGATCACAGAAGAACAAAGAAGCAGAGGAAGACCAAGAACAACCTGGATGAATAACATCACAGAATAGACCTTCATGACAGTTCCAGAAGCACACCGAGCCACTCAAGACATGGCCTCGTGGACGCAGTTAACCCATGTCGTCGCCCAGCACCGGTTTGGCGGAGTGGCAGGATGATGATGGTGATGATGATGATGATGGTGATGGTGGTGGTGATGATGATGATGATGATGATGATGATGATGGTTCTTGGCCTATATAGAATCGCTCACGACAAAAATGGCCCCGCTATGCTTAGTAATCAACTGGTACAGAGTGCGTCTGGTAAGCGTCGAGACGAACGAACAATTCGGTGATTTATGGCCGGCAGACGGCAGCCTTGGAAGGGCCGACGATCCAATTTCAGGAGACCTACACCTGTAGAAATACCAGCCTACGTTATAAGCCTACAACACAGCAGACGGTGTAATCAATCTTAGAGAAACCTTTGTCATGAGTTAATAGTTATTATTATTATAACACGCAATAATGACATCTAGAATATCGCTTACTCTGCCTTTTGATTCGTCTGGTTCGTCATTTCCCTTGCTTCTGTTCTCGCAGATTCCCTCGGACGAGTGTGACGTCAGTTGCAGTTGACTTCCGTTTCCTGTTTTACGTGATGACGTAGTTGTTGTCTTGTCCGTCGACGACGCGGTTGTCGATCTCTTGTTGGATTGCAACTGATGATGATGATGATGGTTGTTCGGTCCTGTTGCAATCGAACGTTGCACCGCTCCGTTGTCCTCTGACTTCAGAGGATTCGTGGCCGCCTCGACGGGCTCTGGACTGAGACTGTGCCCCGATTTGTTGGCCGGCGACTGAGGCGGTCTGTCCGGGGAGGACGTGGTCGAGACGACGACGACTCTCCGTCTTCAGACGCTTCGATTTGTTCCGGCGAATCTTGTCGCTGAGGGCACGGATGATGTCCCTGGTCGCCTCCGTGTGACCCGGATGCACAGTCGAGTCCGGCTCGACGGACCTCGGCGGAGAGGAGTGACCGGAGGAGGAGAAGGACGAGGAGGAGGAGGAGCAGATTCGATGCTGGCGTCCACCGACCGTAGACCTGACGGAATTGCTCTCCTCGTGGTCGGGGGCTTTTTGAGGGGAAAAAACGACGACATTCGGGGGAAAGACGTCGTCCATCGGCCCTCCTCCTCCCCTCTTCTTCCTCCTACTCCTGCTCCTGCTCCTCCTCCTCCAGCGGGGACTTTCGTCGAGTCGCTGTTGGTAGACGTGGGCTGAAGGAGACGATGCTGCCCGGGGCTGTCGGTCGACGGCGTCGTGGCCGGGGAAGCCGTCTGACCGGAGGGCAGCGAAGTAGGAGGCGATCGCCGACGGACAACTGAGCTCCTCTCATCGACCGCCTCCTCCGTCGACGGCCAAGGCAACGCCCGAGTAGTGGAAGTGCTCAGACAGAGGCCGGTGCTTTGCGCCGCAACTGAGGCGCCGGGTCTCCACGGGGCGTCTGTCCTATTCGGCACTGCGGATGGACGCGGACCTTGGTCTGAATGGCTGCAGCTGGTCGTGCAAGCGCTTGGAGGACTCTGGATTTTGGGTTGCAGCGCCGAATTCAAAGACAGGTCGAGAATCGAGGGGACTGCGTAGGGGGTAGAACGCGTGCCGCCGTTACTGTTCAGCCTAGCGCCACCTGGCGAGACGTTTGTCGGATTCGGTTTCCACGGCACTTCGAAATTCATCGGACGTGACACCCCGGAGGCTGTTGAGTGTTGAGGCGCAGTACCAGGTACTTGCTGGTACGTGACATCCGATTTTCGCGATGATGAAGTATTCCTCAAAGGCTCCTCCGCGTTGACTCCAAGCGGAAGAGAGGACACGAAAGGAGACTCCTTCGGAGTGGAGGAGGAGGAGGAGGAGGAGGAGGACGGGTGGATTATTATTATCTTGGTTTCCGTCGGAGACACGGGAGCATCACGCTCGCCGCTTGGAAGAGACCGGTGGGTGATCACCAGCTGGTATCCGGCCGGAACCGAAGGAAGTGGAAAAGGAAGATCGTTAAGAAGGCTTGGAAGGGAAGAGCCATCAAAGGCAGACTTCGGGTGGGGATGTAGCGGAGGGCGATGGTTGTTGTTGTTGTTGTTGTTTTGGCGAGACATTTCTCCATGTGGTTGCAGTACAGATGCTGACGATGTGATGGCGTTGGCCTGGTTCAGTTCATGAGGACGAGACCAGGTTTTTGCCAGGAAATTGTCTCTGCGTGTTTCTGGGTTGAGAGGCGGTCGAGCGAACGCCGTTTTCCTGTCGTCGTTGCCCTGTGGTCGACCGTTTATTACGTTCGCAACAAACGGAGCTTCGGGGATCTTGTGCTGGTCGTTGCACGGACCGTCGGATCCGGAACTTCGACCGGAGTTTCTGGAGCTGCGGACTTCCTGTCCGTTTTCTGCCTTGCAGTTTGGATCATTGGACCCTCCTCCTCCTCCTCCTCCGTTGACCGCTGCTGTCCCACCGACGTAGTCATTCCTGCGGTCGCTCCTCATGTCCGCCTCTGCAGTGTCGACGAACGATGCGATGAATGATTCGAGCGACAGACTGCTGGCAGATTCGCATTCGCCCGACTCTGTCACTCGCGTCCTCCGAGAGGACGAAGACGAAGAAGAGTCCCCGGAGAAAGACGATCGACGGAGCCACCAGCTGACAGAACTCAACGTCCGACCCGAAGTGTAGACCGCCGTCGGTCGTCGATGCAGCTGCGCTGACGCCCATCATCAGAGACGAGCTATTCCACAGATGGCTTTCCCCTACAATCGACGCATTCGTCAACTGGTTGCCGTCATCGTCGTCGTCGTCGTCGTCGTAGGAGGAAACGTCGAACCCGCATCGGTCACCGACGACAGTCTAAAGTCGCCGTATTCCAGCTTCTGTTCCGTCAGCGTCGTTAAAACGGCGCTCGTCGAGTTCTCTGATCCGGTGGGAATCCAGTCCAGGACATCGGCGCAGTCGCCGCCACGTCTCTCGTCGGATGCGAGGAATTTCGAACGCGGATCACGATGATAAAGGTCGTCGTAGAAATTGCTTCCGGGGTCTAAGGATGAGGATGATGATGATGAGGAGGAGGCGTCAAATGCAGCACCGCTGTCTTTTTGTTGTTGTTGTTGTTGTTGTTGTTCCATTTCGTTTCGTCTTTGATGATCGACGTGTGGGCATCGATCGAATATCTTGGGTTTTTCGGGCGGATTTCTGAATTCGTCTGCAGATGAGATGATATTCATGTCGAAATGTCCCGTTCTTGTTACATCGGTTGTCCCTCCAAGACAAACGTCCCGTTGGCCGTGAAAAACCGTTTGACATTGCAGTTGCCAGCGACAGGTCCTGTCCGGAGTCGAGCAGAAAATGTCGATCGAATGGCCCGTCTTGATCCAGGCCATATCCTCTGGCTGTTCTTTTGCGATTCGAAATAATTCTTGTCAAAGGGTCTTCATTCTACAGAGAATTTAAAAATAAACGATCGTTGTTGAAGAGCGATTTTCTTCATCTGTCGTTGTGCGTGTTGTTCCCATCAGAGATCAGATCAGGCCTTAATTGGCTTCCAATCTCTGACCGCATTGAATTTCAGCCAATAATTAATTAATTTGCTCTTTTGCAGCACTTCGAAGTCAGGCGCCTTCTTACTAGAGGTGCACCGATAATCGGTAATCGGGATCGGCCGATAATCGGGATCGGCCGTTTAACAATCGGCATCGGCCGATAATCGACCGATTATCGGCCGGCACCGATTAGCAACCGATTAATTGCTAATTGCTGTAGAACTTAGAAATTATTAAGAAAACAGCAACAGAAGTAAGCAAAAGCTAAAACTGAATGTTAATTTGCATGGGGAGGTTGTGTAGCCAGCAGTTCACTAATTTCTCTGCAACCAGTGGTGTAACTAGTGGGGTGGGAGAGAGATTCGCGACAGAATACTGCAATTAACTCTGATATAAGGTGAATCTTGCTTGCCTACCTATCTCGTTGACCTGGCGCGTATCGCTGTGAAAAAGCCAATAGGTGGGCGGAGAATTATAGTCGTATATGTTTTTACTATTAAATACATCTGTCTCATCAGTCACAGAAACAATTTATTAGTCACTTATTGTATAACTTACACTATCCTCCATTTTCGGTTTCCAGTAAAGGACGGAGCTCTTGTAGCTCTGTTTTTAGGTTACTCGTAATCTATTATTTTTACTGCTGTTTGACCTTTCTTTAAAACTTGTATAGTCGCACGGCGAATGCGAACTAAGGACCGAACGATGCGATAGAATTTATCCAATTCATTTGACTATACGTTAAACTCAATAATGAGCAAAGAAACTTTTTAAAAATGCCAATAATCAGTAATCGGCTGAAAATTATCGGTCGATTGTTTGAGACCGATAATTATCGGTCTCAAACAATCGACCGATAATTTCAGCCGATTATACTACGGCTGATTAATTATAATTAATCAGCCGTAGGCACAATCGGTGCTACTCTACTTCTTATATCACAGATATTTTCACATCGCCTTTTGCTCTAAGAGTCACTCACTGTCACTGGACCCTCCACGTGCAATAATCTGACTTCATTCATCCGCTCCTCGCTTTCAACCACCCTCAAATTCTGACTGGAGAAATTAGTCTGGCCCTTTTATCGCAATCGCGTCTGAATTAGAAAGAAACGAGAAATCTTGCATTACATTACGTTTGCAAAATTGGCTTTGATCGCCTGACAAGAAAAAAAGAGAATTGCTAATGATTTGAGTGTATAATTTAGTTCTAAATGCCAGCGATGCACCTGTGAGTGAGGGGTAATAAACCTTATAGACCCTACCGCTTTCAAACAGTCAAACTGATTGTTGCTGACTGGACGACTTTTTGACAGAATCGCGATATTATAGTTGCTGTTAATGTTAGACTCGCACTGGGGGGGGGGGGGCTGCAATATACGATGAATGCCGAGCAATAAAATTGAAATTATAAACGAAGTCGAATATTGTGTCAGGGACAAAAAAAAGTCTAAATCACGATGGTCGTTAAATTACGAAAGGACAGCCATCGGCGGTTACGGGTTGTTCGTCGTCACTGCGTCTGCCTCTTTCGCGCGGTCGGTTTAATGGTCGAGAGCGTTCGAGGGACCTTTTTTAAATTGAGATTCCGTTCGTTGTTGAACCAGTAAAGGAGACCAATGAGCAACATCAGTTCGTGGGAACAGAAGGTAATCGCAGTGGCGGTTCCACCATGTTGATGACTGGGGATGCATCCCCCCACCGGGGTTCCGGATGACCTTTTTCTTGCTTGTCAACCTATTTTCCGTTTTTTTAAATAGTGAAAAATACTGCAAATGACCTTTTTCTTGCTTGTAGACCTTTTTTGGCAAGGTTTCTTAACATTTAGTGAGCAAAACACTGCTAACAATGGCCTTTTAAAATCTTTTTTCTTGTTTTTCTTCTTCACTTTGCATCCCCCACCAACTTCAAACAAATCATTTTCATCTCCTCCACCAAGATTTTCTGGAACCGCCACTGGGTAATCGTAATGTATTACGTCAGCCGATGATATTTTTGAAAGTCCATCTCCCATAAATTCAATCAAATGTCTATAGCTAGAATCGGTTTGTCAAATGCCTGCTTCTAAATCTCGGGGAGAGTATTTCTCTCTTTGTCTCTGTCTGTCTCTATCTGTTTGTCTATGTGTCTCTGTGTGTGTGTGTCTCTCTCTGTCTTTGTCCGTTCGTCTGTTTGCCTGCTTGTCTGTCTCTGTCTGTCTGTCTGTCTCCTTCTCTTTCTATCTCCGACTGGGAAAGATTTTAATGTGCTTGAATATGCTGAAGATTATTTCTTGCACGTGGTGATTAATAATCTAAAGCAAATTATAAATCAAATAATTAATTAATTCTTAAAATGTACCTGCATCAGGACGCTGAATGCTGTCCTATCCATTTCAGTGAATCTACAAATATATTCCTTTGTTACCAACTGATCCACATTCAACAACATTGCACAATAAGAGTAATAATAATAACGATTACGTACAATATACATGCCACCGCTTATATTGTACGTAATTTCATTTCAGCTTATTGCATGCTACACTACAACAGTATCTTTAGCTGAAATTTCTCCAGAGTCGTCATTATAGAGAAAAGGACATTCTGTTCGGTTGAACCGTACATACTCTGTTCTATGTCGCGACCCTGTTTCACTGCAGCGTGTTGCGACTGATTGCAGCGCGTTTATGACCGAACGTCTCAACCGATGATAGTGATTAATCGCCTGGAATAGAGGACGACTAGCGAGGCGTTAAACGCCGCGCCTGCCCCTGACGCAAAGAAAACAACGATCGCCCCGAGCAGGAGGAGGACCCGTGGGTCAGGACTGACGAGGTCGTCCATAACAAATGCCCCGCAGCGCGTAACGCTTTCTCATGGCTGAAAAGGCACCTCTAACGATGGAAGGGGCGACAAATCGCGACAGACAGACAGACAGACAGACAGGCAGACAGGCAGGCAAGCAGACTCGCAGACAGACACACACAGACAGACACGCAGACACATACAGACACGCAGAAACATGCACACAGACAGACACATAGACAAAATAGAGACAGAAAAGAGACAGAAAAATAATAGACAAAGATAAGCAGATCCCAGAGACAGGAACAGTGTCTTATCCAGACTCCAGGCCTTGGGGGATTGACTTGGCAGGGAGGAAGAGACGCAATTCAATGCAACAAAAATTTGTGTCAGTGCTGGGATGGGGGGATTTTTGTGATTTTGGGAAGGGAAATTCACCTACACCCAATCAGGCATGGCTATAAAACACTGGGCAGGAATATAGAGATAAAGAGAAATGTGGACATGCAGTGACAAAGAGAATCAGAGAGAGACAAAGAGAGAGAGAGAGAGAGAGAGAGAGAGAGAGAGAGAGAGAGAGAGAGAGAGAGAATTGGAAATTTGTTCACAAGTGTAAACCGAATTAATCCAAATAGCACGTGACCTAGACATCGGTAAGAAAAGCTCTTCCGTACTTCTCTTCCGTCGCTCTGTTTTCCAGCGGAATCGCCGTTTCCGCGTCGTCATTCGCCTCGAGAGTGTCTTCGCCCACGTGAGGAAGATCGCGGAACTCGTAGAACAGTGACATCGTCTCATCCTCCAGATCCTCCTCCTTCCCAGCGCACACTTCCTCCCCTCCTCCGACAGCAGTCGATGAGGATAACCGTTGGTCGTCGCGGGGTCCTCTACTCCTCCCATCTCCATCTGATCTGGATGGATCGCGTAGCAGCAGGGCGTGGTCACCTACTCGACGAGCACCTCCCCACCACCACCACCACCACCACCACCACCACCATCGCCTCCTCGCTGGTTCTCGGTCTTCTTCTCGGACGAACGAGCGAAGTCCGACTTTAAACTGAATTCACAAAAAATCGTCATTTCAATTATGGGCTATTTGTACAACAAGGCCAGCTTTGTTGTACAAATAACGGTACAATGAGCGTTGGTTGTTTACTCCGAATACATAATAAAATTATGTAGAAATCAAACAAGGCTAAAGCCAGAGCTCTGAAGAGTAATCTCTGGTATTCTTGTACGTTGACATTGACATTAGACGACATTTGGTCGTTCATAGATTCAACTTTCATCATCATCTTTGTCGTCGTTACGAGTTTAGTCGTCTGTGCTGTCGAAATGATGAATACAGAATCAGTTAGAAAATGTTCTACTGAGACTGTGTGCTGTTTCTTTGACATTTTGCATTCTTCTCCGGTCAACTATACTACTAATATATCTGTGCAGCATTTACTGTAGAGAGCTATCTTAACCACCTCGGAACCTATATAAGATGTTTCTTGAAGATTTAAGAGAATATAGAAATATAAGCAACATTCAGATACATTTTCTGGCAACCATGAATCCTTGACAGCCTAAATCGAATAGCCGTGTAACGATCAAATATACTGTAGACCAGGGTCTCCAACTCAAATCAGATGGCGGGCCGCATTGGACCCCAAACCCAACGTCGGGGGCCGCACATGATTACAGGTATCAGTAACACTTTGTCTAAGACTAAGTCTATAAGTCTATGACTCTAAGCAATTAACAGTGTAAATTGTAAATGTAGGCAAAGAACGCAATTAAACATTGCATTAAACATTGTTATTTATTCTTGTTCTATGTCCTTGTGGATAAGAAAGCAATTTGGCAACCTCCTAGTCCAAAAATAACGGTAATTCCTAAAAATAACGGTAATAACCGGTCCATAGTCAAAATTGTTATTTTCCCAAACTTGGTGGTCGGATGAAATTGGCCTGCGGGCCGGATCCGGCCCGCGGGCCTCAGTTGACAACCCTGCTGCAGACCAGGGTTTCCCAAACATTTTGGAACCGCGACTCACTTCAGGGCTTTGTAACGTGCTGCGACCCGAATTATAGCATGCAATATCAAAAAAATGCATTACGCCATCTGGCGAACGTTAGTTGAAAAAATCATCTGAGTTTTTGAATAAATGGTAAAAAAGTTCTGATTCAATTAGAATGAAAATATGGCAAATATATTACAGAATTATTCATATTTTGCCAACTAGGACAAGGGAGAGAAATAGATATTGAAATTTATTGAAAATTTCTCTTTTAACATTTTGCCATAAACATACCATTGCTACGTGTCTTGAAAATCTTATGAGTATGGCAAAATCGCTCAACCAGTAGGTGGTTGGTTCTTTATAGCCTACACTCTTCTAACAGAGATTCTTTGTTGTTAGTGAAGTTTCACAGCAAATGGTCGAAATACGCCTTCTTTGCGTTATTGCGAAATAAAATTAATTAAGTACTATAGGTCATAGACTTTAATATCACAAGACAGGAGTCTATGGTATCAGAAAGTGAGGCCAGTTTGCATGGATGGTGTGTCAGAAATGTTTACCCGCTGAAATCTTGAA
The DNA here is from genome assembly GCA_018105865.1 of Metaphire vulgaris. Taxonomy (NCBI): domain Eukaryota; kingdom Metazoa; phylum Annelida; class Clitellata; order Crassiclitellata; family Megascolecidae; genus Metaphire; species Metaphire vulgaris. The sequence goes on from CM030835.1 coordinate 15,781,900, forward strand.
AATTTTGGTACACTGTTGGAACGAATATCGTTTAGCCGTTTAACTTATTTAGTGTGGACTAGTTGTTTAAATATTGTGTAATTGATCGTCTGATTTATGCGAATAGCCGCGACGTTGCGCAGTCGCTGCCTTCGAAAATTACATAGACATAGGTCACATAAGTAAGTAAGCAAGTAAAATCTCGAAACTTCTACAGCGCCCGGGAGCATGGCCTGGCAGTAGCTGCTTATTCTTATGCGCTTAGTCTTTCTTGAAATAGCGCTATAGCCAGGGTGGTTGTCGGCCGGGCAAATGTCAGAATGTATCCATGAGGCGGCTGGTCAGGTTGTTGTTGCTATGGAAATGACTTTTCTAATAGGAAGGTTTTAAGTTTAGACCCCAAAGGCTTGAGGAGACAGTGAAGGAATTAAAGGAAATGAGGATTCGGAGCTTATTGTTTGACCATGTCGTAGGCTGCGGAGGAGGCTGGAATTGAGTTCCAAAGTTCTGGTGCGGCGTATGAGAAAGCGCGGTTGCAGATTTTGAGTGATGACTGATTTAACGGGCGTGAAAGTGTGAGATGAGATGATGAA